>CM040924.1:28066043-28076043 GCA_023029165.1 Gobiocypris rarus | reverse complement strand
TATCCTTTCTATATTCTAATTTTTGACAGGAGAAGGCTGATTAACTTACACAACATTTGAATACAACATATTTACTGCATATTTTCAACTCATGCAGGTATGGTTATGAACTGTTTTTGTGATTTCTTTATTATATGTGTTCAGCCGAATTGGTTATATAAAATGCTGGAATGTGGGTGATTTAAAGATGCATATTATATGAGTTTGGTTAGTGTCAATATATATGTATATGTATAATGTATATATTGTATTCTTTCACTGACTGTTGATACACCTGATATATTACTATTTTCTTTATATTCTCAATTACTGTAAATGAGAATGTGTATTGTGAACTCGCTTCAGTCCGCGGGAGGTCTGAGCAGAGCGAGGAGAAGGCTGATTAACTTACACAACATTTGAATACAACATATTTACTGCATATTTTCAACTCATGCAGCTTATGCAGATAAAGAACACCTATGAACCAGCAATCTGACTCCAGTCTTTATTCACCACACAACACAACACAACGCAGAGGGGTAGCCGAGCCGTAGTGACCGAGACACGCAAAGTCCAAACCGGCTACATTGGTGCCGTGACCCGGATTCCCAGAAGGATCGACATCAGATCGACCGCCGAATGTTGCTGGGTACTGTATAGTTCTATGGACTGAGTTGAATTCTTCTTTTCCTGTCTAATCTGCTGGAGAGAGAGGTACAAAGACTGAGTATTACAATACACCAGAAAATAAACTGCAAAATCTCATCTTGGGGAGAAGTGAAAAAAAAACTATTGTTGTAACTATTTTTCTTGTAACAATGTCATATACTTATGTTGTGGAAGATACGCAGGATGAAGTGTGCATTGGTGGCGGGAGAGGGCAGTTATTTAGGGATATGGCTCACACTCCTGGAGCCACAAGTATTGCTGACTCTCCAGTGTTTTGCTCCACACGTTTAAAAACTGATAAACAGGTTCCCATATCAGACACAACTTCCGCTGATTTAAGCAACCTCATTACACAGTTAGCTCATGAAATAGGACAGTCCATTTCAGCGCAGCTAAAGAAGGGAAGTGAAAAAGAGGAGAAAATGACTAGCAGCCAAAATGCAGGTTTAGAAACACTTTCCGCTGACTCTCATTCACTAACCATGACTGGTGTCAAATTGGTGATGCAATCTGATGTGAAAGAGCCACCTAGCTTTCGTGGAGATGGCACAGATAAACTTTCTGTCCACGAGTGGGAAGAACAGATGGAACTCTATTTAAGAAAGAGAGGTGTACCCACAGGAGAACAGGCTCAGGAAATTATGTCAAGACTTGGAGGGAGAGCCAGAGACATAATCAAAATCACACTACGCAGTAACCCATCACTAAAACCTGTTGAAGACCCAAGAGTTATTGTTGATATCCTAAAGCAACACTTTAGTGAACTGACGTATTCTTCAATGCCACTCGCTGACTTCTACAATACACTACCTACGGTGGGAGAGAACGCGATGGATTACTGGATTCGCTTGAATAAAGCTGTTGATGTGGCAGAGGAGTGCTTGAAGAGGCAGGGACGCAACCTTGAAGATCCAAGTAAAGAGGTAACTATGATGTTTGTTAAGCACTGCCCAGACCCAGCTCTTTCTGCAGTTCTGAAGTTTAAAACTGCTGACAAGTGGGCAGCTAGTGAAATTCAGGAACGCCTTGATGATCATCAGACACAACTGAAGATTCAGCAGCAGCGAGCCAGATCAAAACGTTCAGGAGCTGAGAGATATGCTTCTGCAAATTTACAGGCCGTTGATGAATCAACTTTGGTAGGGGCTTCGATGAAACCACAAAACCAAATGGATGTAGTGAATGATGTTAGCACATCGTCTGATAATATCAGCCTTCAGAGTCTCATAGCTCAACTTGATCGTGTGTGTGCTAAAGCAGAACCATCAAGCAGCAGTCCAGGCACCGTACATGTCGAGCGGATTCCAGTCTTTCCGAAAGCCATGCAAAGTTTGCAAAGCGACTGACCATTCTACTACCATGCATTGCAAGCGAGATGGGTTGTGTTTGTTTTGCTGCAAAGCAGGACATTGGAAGAGAGAATGTCGTAAGGCAGGATCTGGAGCCAGTGGTCCTGGTATGCATTCAAGCCAGGAACAACCACCGTTAAACTAAAAAGCCTGCATATGGAGAGGGGATGTGTGGGTGGACAAAATCAAACCCTCGAACTAAAAGATGATGATGACTGGGAGCAATGGTATGAGCACTCATCCCAATCAGAAGGAGTTCAAGTAGTTCTGCAGAATTCACAAAGAATTGAACTATTTAGCGAGTTATTCTATGCTCCAGTGATCGTGAATAAGACATTCAGAGTCAAGGGAATGCTAGACTCTGGCTCCATGGCTTGTACGGTAAATGAAGCAACGGCATCTAGGATGCTTGAAGAAAATGTAATCACTTCAGACAAGCAGTTAAATGAGCAAGTCATCCTGGTTGGCTGTGGGGGTCATCAAACTCACCCTAAATGTGTGTATGAAGTGGAGATACGAGTGTATGGTGTACAGTGTATTGTTCCCATTCTTGTGGTCCCAGGGCAGAAAGATGATCTCATTCTCGGATCTAATGTCATAAAGTACATCATGCATCAAATGAAGAGCAGTGATGATTATTGGAGGGTGACCGCTCAGAGCAGTGACATGTCATTGTCTCCTGACACTTCTCATTTCCTTGATATGATGGCAGGGTTGACAAGATGGCAAGGTGTTGATGCTCCCAACAAGATCGGGACTGTAAAGTTGACACAAGCCGTAACACTCCTGGCTAGACACGAGCATCTTGTATGGGGCAGATTACCGAAAAACTCACCTATGTCCCCCGGAAGCACAGTGGTTGTCGAACCTACATCTTCAAAATCCATGCCACGAAACATTCTGGTAGGTCGGGTGGTTACACCCATGTGGGGTGACCGATATGTCCCCATGAAGATAGTGAATCTTTCTGATCGGCCTGTGACTTTGAAGAGGAATTGCAAGTTGGCTGATGTATCGCCCTGTATGGCAGCTGAAGACTTTACAGTTTTCCAGAACTCCAGTCAGGTTGAGGCTAGTGATCAAGTGATGAGCTATCCTGAAGCAAGCGGGGAGGATTTTGAGAAGAAACTTGCAGAAGTTGGCCTGAAAGATATAGACCTCAAGTCGTGCCAAATCAGTCACTCTATCAGAAGAGAGTTAGTTCAGCTTTTGGTCAACTATAATGACATCTTCTCAAAACACACTTTGGATTGTGGTGAGGCAGAAGGCTTTTCTCATCGCATCCGCCTGATGGATGAACGTCCATTTCGCCTTCCTTACAGGAGAGTCCCACCAGCTCATTACCAAAACTTGAGACAGGTCTTAACGGAAATGGAGGATCAGGGCATAATAAGGAAATCCACCAGTGAATTCGCCGCCATTGGTAATGGTATGGAAAAAGGATGGCAGTTTGAGAATTTGCACCGACTTTAGGTGGCTCAATGCCAGGACTCTAAAAGACGCACACCCACTCCCGCATCAATCAGATTGTCTAGCAGCTCTGGGCGGAAATGTCTATTTTAGCACAATGGACTTGACCTCTGGCTTCTATAACATTCCCATGCACGAGGAGGATAAAAAATACACAGCATTCACCACACCACTCGGGTTGCATGAATACAATCGCATGCCACAAGGTCTGTGCAATAGTCCGGCCTCATTTATGCGAATGATGCTGAGTATATTTGGTGACATGAACTTCACCCAGCTATTGTGCTACTTGGATGACTTGCTGGTATTTGCAGCCACTGAGAAGGAAGCCTTGAGTAGATTAGAAGCAGTGTTCCAGAGACTTCGCCAGCATAATCTGAAGCTCAGCCCGAAAAAGTGTCACCTTCTGCGGACTTCTGTGAGATTTTTGGGACACATCATTGAAGGGGGTGGAGTGGCTGTGGACCCTGAAAAGGTTGGCGTCATCTCCCGAATGACCACAGGTGATCTTATGGAGGATGACGGAGTTACTCCTTCAGTAAAAAGAGTTAAATCCTTTCTGGGGATGGTCTTTTATTATCAACATTTCATATCAAATTGTTCTGCCATTGCCAAACCACTGTTTGGCCTCACTGCTGGTCAGAAGAGGAAGAGTAAAGGAAATGTTGCAAAGAAGGCTGGTACTTTCAGAAAATTAAAGCCCTCCGACTGGACAGCGGCGTGTGATGCAAGTTTCGATGCTCTGAAGGAGAAGCTGTTGAATTGCGCAGTCCTGGCACATCCTGATTTTTCAAGACCCCTGATCCTATCCATAGATGCTTCTCTAGATGGTTTAGGGGCAGTATTGTCCCAAATACCCCTGGGCGAGGACAGAGCAAGGCCCATCGCTTTGGAGTAAAACACTTAGTGCTTCACAGAGGCGCTATCCAGCCCACCGTCTTGAATTCTTGGCCCTAAAGTGGAGTGTCTGCGAGAAGTTTAGTCATTGGCTTAAAGGACACACATTCTCTGTCTGGACGGATAATAATCCTCTAACGTATATAATGACTAAACCGAAGCTTGATGCCTGCGAACAACGTTGGGTCGCGAAGCTAGCCCCTTATACCTTTGAGATTCGTCACATAGCGGGCAACAAGAACATTGTGGCTGATGCTCTTAGTCGAGATCCTTTTTCAAAGACAATCGGCCATAGGCTGCTTAACGAACAGTATGAGAGTTTGCTGTCTGAAGCTGAGGGAGTCAGTGAGGAAGGGATACAGGATACTTTTCGATTGAAAGTTCAATGTCAGCGGCGGGAGTCAGAGACTGACCCAAAAGAAATCCTTCCTGTGGCTCGCTCAGGTACTTGTAGTGTTGGTGCCGTTCTTGCCATTTGTGAAGCTCATGACAATTGGGAGCTGGCAGCAGAGTCAAGAGCAGTGCAGTTGATCCAATCTGTTCAGCAGTTTACACCATCAAGTCTTGACATGTTACCAGAACTCTCCCTACAGGAACTTCAACAAAGACAAGAACAAGATCCTAACATATCTGCGGTTGTTCCTTTCGTGATTCGCAAAAGAAGGCCTTCTAGACGCGAGAGGGCAAACCTCAATTTAAATGCACTTTCCCTCAGCAAGCAATGGGAGAGACTTACCTTCCTGGACGGTATACTTTATCGCGTAATCAAGGACCCATTGAGTAAGCACAGGAGATATCAATTTGTGCTCCCTCAGAGTCTTAGAGCCAAAGCGTTGAGTGGCATCCATGATCTCGCTGGACATCAAGGGCAAGCAAGAACGCTTCATTTAGCGAGGCAGCGATTCTATTGGCCAAAGATGGAGCAAGACATCAAGTCTTATGTTAAATGTTGCCAGAGATGCATTTTCGCTAAATCGCCTGAGCCATCTGCCAGAGCCCCGTTGGAGAGTATCAGGACCTCAGCACCCATGGAATTAGTATGTTTGGATTTCTGGAGTGCGGAAGACTCTAGGCAGAACTCTGTGGATGTGTTGGTGGTCACTGACCACTTTACAAAATTAGCTCACGCATTTCCATGTGCGAACCAGACAGCTAAGCAAGTGGCAAGGAAGCTGTGGGATCATGTTTTCTGTGTCTATGGCTTCCCTGAACGTATACACACCGATCAGGGAGCTAATTTCGAGAGTGGTTTGATTGCAGAGTTACTTAAGTTGTCAGGAGTGGCTAAGTCACATACCACAGCATATCATCCAATGGGTAACGGAGGAACTGAGCGATTTAATAGGACTCTAGGAGCTATGTTGCGTTCTTTGCCCCTCAAAGCTAAACATCAGTGGCCCCAACAAATCCAGACCCTGACATTTGCTTATAACGCCACGGTGCATGAAACGACAGGCTTCCCGCCTTTTTACCTCATGTTTGGCCGTGTGCCGAGACTACCGATAGACGTGATGTTCAAGCAGGTACTTCGAGATCCCGTGGTGGTTGATTACAGTAGTCACGCAAAGATACTGCTCTCTCATCTCCATGAAGCAGCAACTATCGCACAGCGGCATGCTGTCAAAGAGCAGAAAAAGCAAGCTCAGGGATATAACAAAAGAGTGAAGGGAACTCACCTAAGTATCGGAGATCGTGTGCTAATAGCTAACAAAGGAGAGAGAGGAGGAGAAAACTCACACAAGTGGGAGTCAACTCTCTATGTTGTCATCAACCGGAATCCCCAGACGCACACCTACATGGTACAGGATGAAAAAGGAAATGTGAGAGTTGTACATCGCAATCTTTTGTTGAACATCAGCTTCTTACCCATTCAGATGGAACTTGGAGGAGCTAGTAACCCGTATCTCGATGACCGGGATGATGATGGGGAGTCGGTCCCTCATTCGCAGTCCCAGGATCTTGCAGATTGCTTGGAGAGTGAAGGTTCAGAGAGACGGACAAGCCTCTGGGTATTTGATGAAACGGAACATTCTCTGGGTCAAAGCTCACTAAGTGAAACTGGATCTGTGCAGTTCCGTACTGAGGGAGAACAGCAGAGTCGAGATGGTGATTGTTCTGAGAAGTTTTGTGATGATGATAGTCATATTACAGAGCCCTGTAATGTTCAGACAGACTGTCTTAGTCTTGAAGGTGACAGAGACACGTCCATAGTGGAGACAAGAGCCATGCCCAATACAGAACAGCCTAGTCAAGAGACTGGAGACCGAGACACTCAGGGTGTGGAAAATACTCAAGAACGAGTTACACGTGCTGGCAGAGTGGTTAAGAAGGTCAATCGTCTTATTGAATCTATGGCACAAAGACAGTTAACGATTAAATCACTTACAAATACATTGGGTAGAAAGTCCCAGTCACTACTCACCTTATTTTAAGAGTTATTCTATAGTCTAAGTTCATATCTTCTGATACATTACTTGAGTATTATCCCTGCGGCTGTAAAGCAATTCACATGGCCTATAGATATTATACATTCGACTTGAAGATTTGTGGTTTAAATCCTGGTATGGTGTAAAAGGCATCATTTTATTCTGTGAGTTTTTTAAGGCCTGATCATCCTTGAATTTCTCTCAACCTTTTAAGAAGGTAGCATTTTTAGGCTGAAGTGGGTAAAGAGAGAGTTTGGAAACCTCAGTCAGATGTATAAGTGAAGTTTGTTGCGTGTTTGGGATTTTGGTGAATTCAGAAGGGGGTGAATGTAACGGGTATTAATTATAACTTGTGTTTTATTTTAAAATTCACACAAAATCCTAGTTTTTCTGCTACATATGTATGTAAGAAAAGAAAATGTATTTTTTTTATGACTTTATGAGTTTTATGCTCGTCGCGTTGTTGTGACGTCATTGGCACGCTATGCGCTCTCGCCCAGTCCGCGGGAGGTCTGAGCAGAGCGAGGTATGTATTGTGTGCACTCCGGTTCAAAGAGTGTTATAAGTGAAAATAATCACTAATTCAATGATCGGTTTCGTTAAAATATAAATGAGTATGCACAAGTATGTGATCTATCCTCTTAAAGCTGTTTTTCCTGCATAAATGAAAGTTTAATCGAGTGAATGCAGTGTCACGTTGTGCTGTATGTTAGTGTGAAAGTTGGCCTGTGAAGCATGTCTGCTGATATCCTTTCTATATTCTAATTTTTGACAGGAGAAGGCTGATTAACTTACACAACATTTGAATACAACATATTTACTGCATATTTTCAACTCATGCAGCTTATGCAGATAAAGAACACCTATGAACCAGCAATTCGACTCCAGTCTTTATTCACCACACAACACAACACAACGCAGAGGGGTAGCCGAGCCGTAGTGACCGAGACACGCAAAGTCCAAACCGGCTACACATGACTGATTTCAAGTGTACTGTAATTAATGATTATGGTTCCTGTTCCATAACCAAGATTCAATGAATTGCAAAACAAAGCACAGCTCACAGAAAAGAAATGAAAGCAGTCTGTTTCAGACTCAAGAGTGCGCTGTACCTCCTACACTAGTTTTGGAACCAGATATTACATATTTCAGAACAGCATGACTGCAAACAGTTCAATAAACAAGAAGTTATTATTGACTAACTTAAATTTAGTCTGTGTTTGCTCTTTCAATGAAAATAGTTTCAAACAAATCCACAGCATAACTGCTGCAAAACAGAGCAACAGATATTAGTGGTGGTCTTATCTTGAATGATTTTGTGTTTTTGAATAAATTGTCTAAATTGTTTCATTTTCACGTCCTGTACAACATTGTTGTAAAGGGGTCATGAAATGAGAAATCAACTTTTTCATTCAGCTTTTGATATATAAAAGCTCATCCTAATATAAGAATATCCTGTAAGTTTCAGAGCTGAAAACTTCATTGTTAGTTAAAAAAAAGCTTTTATAGACACCAGACCCAGCAGACGCTCGCTCTGAATATGCCAGGATGTGACATCAGAGTGTGGTGAAACACTGCCTCAACAGAAGAAGAAGTACGTCCGAATCTGTAGCCACACCCACCGACTCGTGCAAGAAATGTAACAAATAACATGGGCCTACATGGAGCTTTGCTAAACGGATTGCACTACCGAGCAATAAACATGCAGGAGATAGCAAGATATTGCGCTGTGCCTGGTTGTGGAAGAACACAGTCGCTGCATAAGCTTCCTTCAGATTCTAATATTAGGAATGTGTGGTTGAACTTTATTTTCAATGAATATCCAGCTCATGTGGGGAAGACATTGCACATTTGTTCCTTCATTTCACCGCGGATTCGTTTGTAAACGAGACTGGATTTGCAGACAGGATGAGATTACATGAATGAATAAAACAACACACTAATGTGAGTTAAAATGTTTTTTATATGTGATAGTATTGCACTGTTACAGATCATTTGATATCTATTGATTATGTGTATGTGTCTAAGTGAACGTACCTTAGCATGCTGTCACAGGCTGGAGAATCCTTTATTTGAGGTGTTGTTGATTTATTGTGCTGTGATTCGTGATCAGACTCGGATATGTATGGGCCAGGGCTCGCAAAACCCAACGTGCCGGGGCTATGTGTTTTCCAGACGGGCTAGCAAACTGAAGCAAACTTAAAAGTGAAATAACATTCCTTTCTTGATGTGTGTTGTTCACTTGATGTGCAAATTTGAAGGAAAAATACAATCGCAGAAGGTTTGATCATGCTGATTTGTCTGACTCCGCAGTGAGGCTTGTGCACAGTGGTGGCTTTTCACAAAAACCTAGAGTATGGCATGAGTCCTTCTGGCCATACAACAACAGTTCTAAATAATCACATTAGCCTATATCTAAACAAAATGTGGACAAAAATCCACTAAAAGAACATATCAACAGACTTAACAACAATAAAAAATCTATGAAACAGACTGAAACGGACCTATAAGCCTTCACTGTGTCCTAACCAAAAGCGACAGCCACAACGGCGATTCACAACGATTCTATTTTACAAACAGTTTTTATTTCTGCAGCGTTGTGGCAGGAACAACAAACAAAGTATGGCAGTTGCAGATTGTGTGCTTTTATTTAATGTGAAGGGAATTTAAAGTGAGTTTAATATCATTATTCGTGACCTTTATAGACATAGCCTTCTTGAAAACAACAATGGATAATAATTCCTTTAATAAATTAAAGGAAACAACTGGGCTGTGTTCAAACTGTCAACTCAAGGTGAACAAACAAGTGTATTCTATGATTAAAAAAATATTTCAGTCACTCAGTATGTATTTTTAATCATGCTAAAATGGAGTAAGATTTAGGGATTCAATATTGAACTTATCCATTTAGTTGTGAATGCAGTGAGTGTCCTTGCAGAGAGAGCCCACCCACACGCTCTTCTGATTGGCTGTGCCTGTGACTTTTGATTGATCTTGGGTCGAGTCTGGTTTGCCACTTAAAATCTTGTTGCATCGTCTCTGATTGTGTCTGGTCAGGACATAGAGTTAGGCTGTTTAAATTTGCTTTTCAAAGCTGCAACAGAACTAACTAGCAGCATCATGAGTTGTTTATTTCCCCTGCTTGTCTGAATGCCAGGGTATGGCAACTGCCATCCTCTGTCATATGTAAACGCCGCCCCTGCTTGT
>CM040924.1:28026043-28058543 GCA_023029165.1 Gobiocypris rarus | reverse complement strand
ATCTACTTATTTGAATCAAGTTTAGTGATTCAAATTGTATCACTCATATTTCTGTCAAAAGCTACTTCCCCTTCGTGAATCAAGTTCAATGAATCAAATACTATTTTCACTTCATAAGTCATGACTGCATCTTTGAATCTTCAGATTTAACTTCAAGTTCAATGATTCAAATAGCATTTACACTATTTGAATCATGTTAAAATGTCCCAAATCTACTTATCTGAATCAAGTCTAATGATTCAAATACTATTTTTAATTTCTGAGTCGTCCAATGATTCAAATAGCATTCCCTCTATTTAAAACCATGTTTGAAGATTTAAAATCTGCTTATTTGAATCAAGTTCAATAAATCAAATACTACTTTCACTTTTTGAGTCAAGTTCAATTATTCAAATAGCATTTACACTATTTGAATCATGTTCGAAGATCCCAAATCTACTCATTTGAATCAAGTTTAGTGATTCAAATTGTATCACTCATATTTCTGTCAAAAGCTACTTCCCCTTCGTGAATCAAGTTCAATGAATCAAATACTATTTTCACTTCATAAGTCATGACTGCATCTTTGAATCTTCAGATTTAACTTCAAGTTCAATGATTCAAATAGCATTTACACTATTTAAATCATGTTAAAATGTCCCAAATCTACTTATTTGAATCAAGTTGAAGGATTCAAATACTATTTTTAATTTCTGAGTCGTCCAATGATTCAAATAGCATTTACACTATTTGAATCATGTTCGAAGATCCCAAATCTACTCATTTGAATCAAGTTTAGTGATTCAAATTGTATCACCCATATTTCAATCAAAAGCTACTCCCCCTTCTTGAATCAAGTCTAATGATTCAAATACTATTTTTAATTTCTTAGTCAAGTCCACTGATTCAAATAGCATTTACACTATTTAAATAATGTTCAAAGATTCAAAATCTGCTTATTTGAATCAAGTTAAACTATTTTCACTTTATAAGTCATGTTGAACATGACTGAATCTTCGGATTCAACTTCAAGTATAATGATTCAAATAGTTTCCCCACAATCTGATTCATGTTCACATAGCAATCCCAATATATTAATCATGTTCGAAGATCCCAAATCTACTTATTTGAATCAATTTTAGTGATTCAAATTGTATCACCAATATTTTAAAAGCTACTTCCCCTTCCTGAATCAAGTTCAATGATTCAAATACTATTCTCACTTTATAAGTCATGTTGAACATTACTTAATCTTTGAATCTTCGGATTCAAAATAGACTCATCTGAATCAAGTTCAGTGCTTTAAATATTAAGCAAAACTTCACTATTTGAGTGTAATGAATGAGATACTAATCTTATTTCAAATCCTGTGAATTTATCTCTGTGCTTGTCTCTGAAGCTTGCAGAAAGAGTTATTTATTTATCTATTATATATGTATTATTTATGGTTTATTTGAATAGGGACAGATATACAGATAAAACTTAAAAGAAAATGTTCAAATGCAAGTGTCGTAGTGTTTGTAGCCAAAGCAGAGTTGCAACACTCGTCTCTTTATAAACTATAAAAATGTAAAATAAATTTAGGAGAAGAGAATCTGTATTGATGAGCTTTTGATCAACATTGATTTGACATGTAGGTCCAATCCCCCATCTGAATCATCCTCAATGATTTAAAAACGATATTACCCATGTTTAAATTTTGTTGAATAAAGTCTTTATGATGTCTCCCAGTCCTTTCTGGTATCTCTCAGCAGTGGATTCTGCTCCTGAAATATCAGCTGTGTTCTGTTAACTTATCACAATGTATTATTAGAGAAATGATAGAAGCAGATGTCATCCGCAGATCTCACTAGTGCGACCAAGCAGCTGGGGACTTACATCGCAGAATTTGCTGACAATGACAAGGACCTTATTCTTTGAGAGCAAGCCCCTTGAGGTTTGGAATAAATTTCATTTTCTTATACATACATATTCACAGCCATCTCCACACTCCAAACGCTAGCTTGGCTTAGAGATGCACTCGTGAAATCTGAATACAGCAGCATGACCGACACACAGGATTCACGGAAAGCTTCATAATATTCTGCCTGACACCGAAAGCCAAGCTCGGACTGGCAGAAAAATGTGCTCCTGACATCTTAAAAATTATACATTCAAGTTAAATAATACACTTTTTTTAATATTTTTTTATATGGAAGTTTTTTTATTTTACATTCCCAGAGTCAAAGAAAAGATGACATCTGATCATGCTGACAGTGTCACACTGAAACAAAATGTGGAAATATTGAATATTTTGAGAATGCATAATGTATTTTATATCCTGTTTCCCAGTATGCGTTTCTAGAGAAAACTCTTCGGTTATTTTATTTGTTCCTTAATTAACCAAAGTAAATAAACAATACAAACTATCAGAATTGGGGAATTTCCACTTGAGCATTACTTTGTACCTGTAACATATCCCACTGGAGTGTAGATGAACCCAAGTGCAGATTTATTGCTAATAATCCAAAGTGAGCAAATAGAATCAATGACTTGACTTTACAGAAACTAGGGTAACATGACAAGGACAACCAATGAACTGGCAAAACTCAACCACATGACAAGACAATGAACCAGTGAGAACCATGGACACATGACTAGACCAACCAAAGAGAACTTGATAACATAGAGAAGGGTACCAATCAATACAAGACACATGAAACTAGGGAAGCACATGGCACGATCACATAAGGGCAAGTAGGTCACATGACAAGAACCAGGAAACCTGACGAAGGCAAAATGAAAACATAAACGTGAACCAAATCCCAAAACCAACTGTGACAGTCCAAAACCAAAAGTGACCAATTGCTTAAAAGTCATTGTTAAAATTATGTTAGTTCTGAGAAAATCTCTAGCATCATTTATTTGCAAATATTTGATTTGATTAGGGCGGCATGTTAATGGTTAATATTCACAATTATTTTGCTCAGAAATGATAAATATAACGATAGTTTTCATTTGAGAATCTTCACCAGAATTACTGTACTTTCATGAAAGCACAAATCAACAGAACATCACTCGGTGGCCATCTTTGAAATGCCTCTCGGGCTCATAATAAAACCAGAATCAACATTAGCTTGGATATTTTGAGATGGCGAGATTTGAAATGTTGTAAATGTGAGGCGATGATGATGATGGTGTTTTTATTACTCGACAGGTGAGTAAGTTCATTCTAGTTCATTGTAAAGTGTCATCTATTGTGAAGCTCATTTCATTATGGTTGCTGTAGCTGTGCTTTGAAGGAAATACAGTGTCTATTAACTCTTTCAAAAGTTGCCAGCCAGCATTTTTGATCATTTTAACAAAACTTTCAGAATTGTTTTTTGTATGAGTATTTGAAAAATTCTTCAAAAGAAAGAACACACCCTCTGCTTAAAAAAGTTTTGTTCAGCTTCATTCAGTCTTTTTTTTATTTTTATGAACACTAGAATGTGGTTAAGTTTACGAAAAAAGAAACGTCCCCAAAACTACAGTGTGCATAAGCAATGCTTTTATCCCTTGTCTTTGCTTTCAGAAAATGTGTAATAGCGCCCCCTACCGTATATAACATTAAAAAACACAGAAAGTGTTGGCTGTGTCCAAAATCGCATACTCTCTTGAGTAAGTACTTATTTTGAATAAGTTACTTCACGGCTGCTAAAAAAGTATGTTCTATATTGTATGTAATGGACGTACTACATTCACCATGTTGTCATTATCATGTGACCTACCAGTTTTGCCGCTTCACCGCCATTCATAAATCAATGACAAAATGTCCATCTAATGCACACTTCAGAATCTCGCCGGAAGTAGTAGGTCATCTGGGTACTTTTTGTCTACTCTTTTACTGTGAATTCGGACACACTTCTTGTCACATACTGTTTTCGCCTATTATATAGTAGGGAAATGTACGATTTTAAATGCAGCCGTTGTCTCATAAATAACGGAAAATACCATCAATGGCAGGGAAAGAGTTAAAAGGTATATCTAACGTCTTTAGCTAGTCAGCTTGAGATCCTTTCCATCTAAACTGGTTTTATCTCTTAAGCCTAGGAGTGAATGTTTCATGAGCTGTATGATAACCATATTCATCCGCATTCACGCGGAGCCAAAGCACAACCAAAATAATGTTCTTCTGCAAAATGCATGCTGTTTTGTTTTTAACCACTAAAAGTTAAATACACTGTAGAAAGTGATCAGTTGACTTAACTTAAAAAAAAGTGAGGAAACCTGTTGCCTTAAAATGAAGTAATAAACCATGCGTAATTGAAGTTATGTGAACAACAATTCTACATAAATCAAGCGTTCAGTTCCGGCAGGCCACGTAGTCAAGCTCCTCTATCAGCTGATTGGAAAAATCCTCCCCAGCTCCTCCTTAAACTGTGTTTAACTTAATCAATGTCATTCTGTTGTCACTGATGCATGCTCTGTTCTCAATGGGGGATTTACACTGCCCTCCCAGTTTAAAAAATGGGAGTTCGTCCCCAGAATCTGCTGCTGTTCAAATAATCTTGTCTTCTCATGGAGTTCATGAAAGGATGTGGAATTTAGAACAGAGCCATATCACCAAATGTAAAATTAGCAAAATATATGCCAATAAAAAGTTGACTTAAAGTTTGTCTGTGGTGTTTTTGATTTAAGTGGACCTGACTGAACTTAATTTTTTTCAATTAAAAGTTTATTTACCTAATGATTTAAAGGCAACTGATCACGTTTTACAGTAGGTTACCTTGTAAACGGAAACGGAAATATCGGAAATATCAAGTAAACGGAAATATCAAATGAAAAACTATTTTAGGATAAATGGATAAATTATCTTTTGCCTAATCATTGCTTTAAGTATGTTAGTAAGTTATAACATTTTCAAGTTATAACATAAGTTAGCTAACTGCATGATCTGTACATTTCTGACAAAAGACGGGGCTTAATTGTAACATAAAAACATGCATTTTCTGTAAAGTTGCTTTGAAATATTGTGAAAAGTGCAATACAAATTAATTTGAAATAAAAAATGAATGAGACATCCGTGCAGGCCAATAGAGAAGCAAAAGCTTGATCATTAAAATATGAGAATATTCTGAGAAGGAATTATGTACTGTAACAGTACATAATACATACTGTAAAATACAATGTTTTTTTTGGCTTTCCACTGCAAGCTTTTTGTGCTTACAGTTATTATGCTTTCCTTAGTTCACAAAAGTAAATTAAATTAATACGACTAATCATGGAGCCCTAGGTTTGATATTTTTTGCAATAACATTCCTACATTTTAAGCCTGAGTTTCTAAATATGTTTCAGGTCCACTAGATACTGGAAATTATGTATCACTGCTATGAACAGGGTTTGGGAAGTGTCTGAAAAATGATCTGTTGGTAATTTTATTACACGTTAGTTTTGCTGCTTTTACCTCCTGACAAGCTCCCAGGATCCTTTTAGTGGCCATATCAGGTGTTTCTGCAAAACTAACCAAGCTTCTGTCCTCAAAGTCCTCCTGCCTGCTAAATGCTTGTGCTGTAGTGTGTGACTTTCAAGTCTCTGGGAGATCAGTTCAATAAATCTTCCGTCTCAAAGAGAGACTTTAATTTTCTGGACCCCTCTTCATATCTCTTTTCAGCTCTTGTTTTTCAGATGACACAAGCACAAAACAAATAGCCCAGGAGTACCTGAGAATGAAATATAACAGGAGAGCACTCAGAGAGCGGTGAGAAATAACTTTGTGACACACACACAGCGTGATGCGCCAACCCTTGACTACTTGGAAGATCTGGGCAACAATTCACAAAGGCCTTTCTCACACACCTGAAGTGCTATTAAGTCTAGATTCATGGAGGCAAACGCAGACAGAGTGAGCCCTCCTTCAAACACACTGACAAGAGGAACAACTTAAACAGCCATTGTTGAACAGTGTAACAAAGCATGAAGAGCGGAGTGAATTTCTCATGCAAGACATTGCATTAGATGTCAAAAGGTAGCACTGATTTTTAGTCTGCGTGACTTTCAATTGGAAATCAGATTTGACTGTGTTTTTACTTTGAACAATTCATTGGTACTTGTTATTCCAACATTTTTTTCTTTGAGACTGCTCTCATTACAGTTACAAATGATTTGCTCTTATTATCTGACTGTGGTTCTATTTTTCTACTGTTACTGAATCTTAGTTCTGCATTTGATACCATCGACCACAAAATTGCATTTGATTTTGTGTAATTGCATTGGCATAGTTCAAAACATACTTATCAGACCGTTATCAGTTTGTTGTAGTAAATGAAGAGATGTCACACGATCACAAGTTCAGTATGGAGTACCACAGGGCTCAGTGTTAGGACCGTTGCTCTTCACCCTGTACATGCTATCACTAGGAGATATCATTAAGAAGCATGGCGCTAGTTTTCATTGTTATGCTGACGATACTCAGCTCTATATCTTTTCGTACCCTAACGAAACTTACCAATTTACGAATTAACGGAATTCATAGCTGATATGAATTGGATGACTAGTAATCATTTATACTTTTACTTATACTTATACGTTTGACAAGGGCTAAATTGTGATGGCTAAACGACTGGGTCAGAGCATCTCCAAAACTGCAGCCCTTGTGGGGTGTTCCCGGTCTGCAGTGGTCAGGATCTATCAAAAGAGCTCCAAGGAAGGAACAGTGGGGAGAGAAGGCTGGCCCGTGTGGTCCGATCAAACAGACGAGCTACTGGAGCTCAAACTGCTCAAGAAGTTAATGCTGGTTCTGATAGAAAGGTGTCAGAATACACAGTGCATCGCAGTTTTATTATGAGCCCGAGAGGCATTTAAAAAATGGCCACCGAGTGACGTTCTGTTGATTTGTTCGTTTATGAGAGTACAGTAATTCTGATGAAGATTCCCAAATGAAAACAAGGCCCCACTTTATATTAGGTGGCCTTAACTACAATGTACTTACGTCAAAAATTAAGTACAATGTACTTACTGTGTTCATATTGTATTGCAAAACACCTTTGTTGATAGTGAGGTGGGATACGGGTAGGGTTAGGGACAGGTGTGGTGGGATGGGTAAGTTTAAGGGTAGGGTTAGGTACAAGGGAAGTGTCAACAGTGTAATTACAAATGTAATTACAGAAATTAATTACAGATGTAATTACATTAAGGTATTTTTAAAAATGTAAGTACAATGTAAAAACATGTATGTACACAATAAGTGCAATGCATCAAATTATTAATTAAAATGTTAGTACATAGTAGTTAAGGCCACCTAATATAAAGTGGGTCTGAAAACAATTGTTATATTTATCATTTCTGAGCAAAATAATTGTGAATATTAACCATTAACATGCCGCCCTAATCAAATCAAATATCTGCAAATAAATGATGCTAGATTTCCTACTACTTAATCCTGAAAAAAACAAAGTTTCTTATCATTGTACAAAAAACCTCTGCATGTAGTGACACTCGATGGCTGCTCTGTCAAGCCCTCGTTATCAGTGAGGAACCTGGGTATGCTCTTGATACCAATTTTTCATTTGGAAGCTAAGTTTCTAGCATTTGTAAAATCGTATTCTTCCATCTTAATAATATCTAAATTACAACATGCTCTCAATGCAAAATGCGGAACAGTTAGTACATGTGTTCATGAGCTCAAGGCTAGATTATTGTAATGCTCTACTGGGTGGTTGCCCTGATCGCTTAATAAAAAAACTCCAGCCGGTCCAAAACGCAGCAGCTCAAGTTCTGTCAAATCTGCATTGGCTCCCTATTAATTTAAATAAAAAAATCTTGCTTTTTGCTTACAAAGCACTTAAAGGTTTAGCTCCCCAATACTTGAGTGAGCTCTTAACACATTATACTCCTTCACATCTATTGCTGTCTCAAAATTCTGGCCAGTTGATAATACCAAGAATATCATCATTGATAGATCCTTTGGACCAGTCTTCCTAGCATTATTCGGGAAGCAGACACACTCTGTCAGTTTAAATCTAGACTAAAAACACATCTCTTTACTATGGCATACACATAGAACATTATCAATTTCTATTATTCAAATCAGTTAAATGATTGTTAGGCTGCATTTACTAGGTCAGCCGGAACCGGGAACACTTCCCATAACACCTGATGTTCTCGTTACATCATAAGAAGAATGGCATCTACCCTAATGTTAATCTTTCTGTTTATCCCAAGGTTTAGTGTAGTCAGTCGGATCGGGGCTGTATCCAGTTTAGAAGGTGGACCAGTGGCTAGACACGACCAATGCTTCCCTGAAGTTTCTGCAGAGATTGGATCAACTAGACTAGACAGGGGAGCTGTGACGGCCTCATTGACACGACATCCAGTGGCACTGATCCTCAACAAGCCTGTCTCCGGCGTGATGACTCCGATCTTCAACCAGATGGAACTCGATAAATATTCTGAATGTTCCGATCCAATCCGACTTCTGACCTGAAATGTTGACTGAATCATAATCATACACTGTTCGTTTGTTGGCCAGAGGATAACTGGCCCTCTGACTGCGCTTGGTTTCTCCCAAGGTTTTTTTTCTCCATTATGTCACTTGATGGAGTTTTGATTCCTTGCCACTGTCGCCTCTGTCGCATTTGGCTTTTGGATTGCTAGTTGGGCGAAGCCGCACAGTAAATACAAAATAAAAGTAAAAAATCATGTCAATTTCATAATAAACAATGTAGAATATATTATCATGCGATAGCAAAAAAACCAACAACAATAACCAGAATTCAACTGGACAAAACGAACATTTAACTTACCCATGTTTGAACACAAAAATTAGAGGAAAAACAACGTAGGACTGTGCAATCACGTGGTCTCGCAAACCCTGTCGCCTCGCTCCTGAAATGCTTCTGGTGTGAGTTGGCACCGTGTAGAAGGCGGAAGAAAACCTCACCGCAGCCGTAATGCGCCGCAGACGTGTGCAGTGTAAATAAGGGGTCAAGCAGCTTTGAAACAATCTGTATTGTAAAAAGCACTATATAAAAAAGGTGACTTGAATTATTAAAAAAAACAGTGTTCCGAATACTCATATTCAGGAAACACGATTGTGAGTGTATGAAAGCCCATTTCTTACACATAAGGGGAAAAATACATCATACTTTGGTAAATCATAATTATCAAAAAAGTCAGATATCAAAAATTAAGATATACCAAGTTACAATTATTCGATTTGTCTCTGTGGCAAGCAGCGGGCGAGGACGCGAGCGGACCGTGACGAGTGATAATGAGGGCCAGCTGCGCGTCACCGGTCTCGTCGCGGCCGAGGACGGGAGCATAAAAGGAGGAGCGAAGGCAGCGGAAGTCGAGAGAGGACCAGGCCTGGATTTTTATGTTATATTTTGTTTACGTTTGTTATGTTGGTGGGCAGTCGCGAGGGCTGCCCACGTTTTGTGTGTGTGTGTGTTTGCGGCAGTCGTCCGTGAGGGCTGCCCGCTATTTACTTTTTGTTTTGTTTATTTATTTTTGATTAAAATCTGTTTGAACGTTCGCGGTTCCGCCTTCTTCCTTCCACCATCGAACCGTTACAGTCTCATAATTATGATTTATTTGTTTTGTTTATTTCATGCTTCAGAAATGTAATGTAATTTCTGGAAAGGGAGCATAGTGAGAATCGAAGCTCTCTGGCTGCATTCAAAATCACCCCCTATACCCTCAAATAGGGCATTATTTGAGGGGACAGCCATTTGTAGTGGTGTCTGAAACCATAGTGGACGTTATAGAGTGCACTCATTCAATCCCACAATGCACCGCAATAACGAGTGTACAGCCAATGTGCGCACAACAGCTGTCCGAATTCACATACATATTTTCATTGAGTACTAACGTAGGGAATAGTGATTGAGGGTTTAGGGAGCAATTTTTGCAGTGCATTGTGGTATACTTTTAGGGAGCGAACGTTCCAGTGCACTGGAAGGATTTTCAAATTGAGACAGCCGACTCTCTGAACGGTTCCCTATCTAGTGAACTAGGGAGTTCATTGAGACGCACCATTCATGTTCTCACGCAGTGAAAAACATCTCGGAGCAAAGAGGACACAGACAAGACAAAATCAAAATGTGGGTGGAACAACAATGAAATCATATAGATTTTTGTCTGCATCATAGGTTAGAATGTTACATATTTCCATTTTAGAGGCATAGGTTTGTGGACAGCTGCTATTCTAAGTCTATTCAATTAAATATTGGAATAAAGTTTGAAAGCTGATCTCCATCTGTAATTCAGGGGAGCGTTTGACCGTCAATCCAGTGAACACTGCTGATTTCTCTCCTCAGGCCATTGAGGGTGAGAGTGCATCCTGGGAGTTTTCCAGGAGGGGCGGAAGCGGCACAGTGTGATTAATATGGGTGTCACCTGGCAGGCAGGGCCGGGAGCTCCATCCGATCTGAATAACCTCTCTGCTTAATGCGCCCTCCCCGTCGCCTGCGGCTGGTACTTTAATGCCATTATTAACCCTTTTCCACCTGCATCAGACATTCTTACTTACTCCTCGAGACACAAGCTTGATATATGACACAATATGGCTCTGATAGAAACCGTTATGTCACTACAGAAGGCAATGCCTCTTAGCTGGTGAGTTACAGGGCCCCTAAAGGGATATGGTGATTGAAAAAAATATGAGATGGGAGGAAAAATTATATTTCAATGCTTTTGCATTCTCTTGCAAATGTTTGTGTCCATCTGAGAAACTGCCAGGCCATGGAAGTGATTGCAACACCTTTTTTCAATGATTTGGAGGGGTCTCCCAATACTTTTGGTAATATACACCGATCAGGCATAACATTATCCTAATATTGTGTTTATCCTCCTTTTGCTACCAAAACAGCCCTGACCCGTCGAGGCATGGACTCCACTAGACCCCTGAAGGTGTGTTGCGGTATCTGGCAACAAGATGTTAGCAGCAGATACTTTAAGTCCTGTAAGTTGCTAGGTGGTGCCTCCATGGATCTGGGGAATTTACAGGCCAAGTCAACACCTCAAACCATTCCTGAACCATTGGCAGGAGCATTATCCTGCTGAAAGAGCCACAGCCACCAGGGAATACCGTTTTCATGAAAGGGTGTACATGGTCTACAACAATGCTTAGGTAGGTGGAACGTGTCAAAGTAACATCCACATGGATGGCAGGACCCAAGGTTTCCCAGCAGAACATTGCCCAAAGCATCACACTGCCTCCGCCGGCTCGCCTTCTTCCCATAGTGCATCCTGGGGCCATGTGTTCCCCAGGTAAGCCACGCACACGCTCCCGGCCATCCACGTGATGTAAGAAAACGTGATTCATCGGACCAGACCACCTTCTTCCATTGCTCCGTGGTCCAGTTCTGATGCTCACGTGCCACTGTTGGTGTTTCGGCGGGGTCAGGGGTCAGCATGGGCACCCTGACTGGTCAGCGGCTATGCCGCCCCATACACAACAAACTGCGATGCTCTGTGTATTCTGACACCTTTCTATCAGAACCAGCATTAACTTCTTGAGCAATCTGAGCTCCAGTAGCTCGTCTGTTTGATCGGACCACACGGGCCAGCCTTCGCTCCCCACGTGCATCAATGAGCCTTGGCCGCCAATGACCCTGTGGCCGGTTCTCCACTGTTCCTTCCTTGGAGCACTTTTGATAGATCCTGACCACTGCAGACCGGGAACACCCCACAAGAGCTGCAGTTTTGGAGATGCTCTGACCCAGTCGTTTAGCCATCACAATTTGTCCCTTGTCAAACTCGCTCAAATCCTTACGCTTGCCCATTTTTTCTGCTTCTAACACATGAACTTTGAGGTCAAAATGTTCACTTGCTGCCTAATATATCCCAATCACTAACAGGAGCTGTGATGAAGAGATCATCAGTGTTATTCACTTCACCTCACCTGTTATTCGTCATAATGTTATGCCTGATTGGTGTATATATATACATAGGAATAGATATATTGATTGCATAGGACACACTCATAAAGTCATGACATATGCAATTCTATGAGAATGAAATCTGCTTTGTGGTGCATGATGCAGTATTTACAAACATTTAATACTACTGGTCAAACCAATGAAAATGTGACTTCAGCATCAGTATCAGCTCTTTAAAAACATCACAGTACCACAGACGTCATAAGGCAAGTGTCAGATCCAAATCCTGTTAGTTCATACATAACTTTTACTATCCAAACTGTATTTTTTCCCTTTTTGACCGCTTAATGGCTCCACGCTCATTTAATTATTTTTACGACAAGACTCTTAAGACTGTGTGCTCCTGAGGAAGAGAAAATTGCGTTTCCTTTGCAAGAAAATTGGCTGTAAAGACCTCCGACATGAATTCCCAGCTGAGCTGTTGCACTTTGCCTGAGAGGAAACAATAAAATGGGATTCAAAATTTATTATATCAGATTTTTATGTATTTGTGCCCATCTTTGAGTTTCAATAAATGGTAATACAGAAACACCTGCACTTTCATCCAACACTTTTTTTTCTTGGTTCCATGAGGCTTCAGTGATGAATGGAAACAGACAGATATGAAAAACGAGCATACGGAAACCCTTAGAGAAGAGACTCCCGGATACAACTCGCAAACCAAAAATGCCTTAACTACTATGTACTAACATTTAAATTAACCATTTGATACAATGCACTTATTGTGTACTTACAAGCTTTTACATTGTACTTACATTTTAAAAATGACCTGCACGTAATTACATCTGTAATTAATTATAATTACACTGATGACACTTTACTTAGCCCTAACCCTAACCCTACCCTTTAACCTGCCCACCTATCCCTTACTTTACTCGTATCCCACCTCAATATCAGCAGAAGTGTGTTGCAATACAATATGAACACAATAAATACATTGTGCATTTGATGCAAGTACATAGTAGTTAAGGCCGCCTAATATAAAGTGGGACCACAAATGCTATAATTGTTGATCACTAGATGTACTTTGAACTCTGGATCTCACAGAACGGAGGTTTTAAAGCGCACATGTCAGTTTGAGCACGAGTCAAGGGCCAAAGCAAATTTTGATCTACTTTTAGAAATGCATTGATCTTTCATGCTGAATCTGATCTAAGCGTTGAGCCCAGCGCTGATACTCCTCCACATACAATTACGTGTCAAAAAATCTCCACAAAATGCAAGTGTTGCTCTGACCATTGACTTATTCCCACATAAAAGAGGGTGATAGATTGCTTTTTCTTTTCTTTTCCCTTCTCTTAATTCCTCTTGATTGATCCTGTCCATTTCCATGGTGTTTGCCAGCCTCTGGTGCAAGTATTGATCTGGAATTTCTCTAAATCAAGTTGTTCATTCTCAGAGAAACAGGAATATCAGGTTCAATTTCGCATTCTCCAAATTGGTACAAAGCTTAACCTTAACCTTCACATCCCATCACTGAGAGGAGAGCTGCTTTGTGTGGTTTTCACGGATCTAGTGGGATTTCAGGAACCACATCATTGTACAACCATTTTTAGTTTCATTTGAGCAAATCAAATCTAATGTTTTATATGTACACTACCATTCAAAATACTTTTTATGAAAGAAATTAATACTTTTATTCAGCAAGGACACATTTAATTGATCAAAAGTCACAGTAAAGAGATTTATAATGTTACAAAAGATTTAACTTTCAAATAAATGCTGTTCTTTTGAACTTTCTATTCATAAAAGAATCCTTAAAGGAATAGAAAGCATCTGTTTCGCAAAAATATGAAGCACAACTGTTTTCAACATTGATAATGATCATAAATGTTTCTTTAGCAGCATCATATGAGAGTGATTAGTGAAGGATCATGTGACACTGAAGACTGGAGTAATGATGATAAATTCAGCTTTGATCACAGGAATAAATTACACTTTACTATATTTCACAATATTACTGTACTATTTAACTGTTTTTACTACAGAATTCTTTCAAAAACATAATTTTACCACCCCCAAAGTTTTGAACGGCAGTGTATTGGTACAAACATTTCTTTCTGTTCATCCTTTATTTTCTCTAAAACTAGCATTTAAATAAATGATCAAATCCTATCTCGCATAAATCAGAAGAAATGCGTTAATTCATAAGAAGCAGCCCCCAGGACCGCTTCATGCTCTGCAAAGAGTGTCTCATTCATTCAGTATCTGATTGCAGTGCATCAAAAATTCATTACTGGGATTCTAATTGAGCTTGTTCCCCAAAGGAAGATCCCTGTATTCTTTAGCCTCTCCTCAGAAACAAGAGCGCGACACATGGACTACACCATACGGCCTCATTAAGATGCAGAGGAGTCTCCGGCCTGCTCCAACAAATGCCATCCTGGTTGGGGTCAGTTTTTCCAATCTGTCTCTGTATACATATGAAGTAGGGCCGGGATAATGGGGATGTATTGTTCATGTGGGATCCAAAAGGGCGATCTGAAGATGAGTAATATGTAGTTATCTAAAAACGAACATGACTTCTAACAAACAAAAGAATGGATGAAAGAAAAGATTGGCTAAGCAAAAAACAAACAAAAAAATACTCTTGGCCATTTTATAAAAAAGACTTACTAAAAAGTTGAGATTATTAAACAGAAATGTATACTACTGTTCCAAAGTTTGGGGCCGGTAAGATTTTTTTAATATTTCAGAAAGAAGTTATGCTCATCAAGGCTACATTTATTTAATTATAAAGAGAGGAAAAACAGAAAAATTGTGAAATATTCCTACAACTGTTTTCTACTGTATTGTTTTCTATTGTAATATATAGTAAACTGTGATTTATTCCTGTGATCAAAGCTGAATTTATCATCATTACTCCAGTCTTCAGTGTCACATGATCCTTCACTAATCATTCTCATATGATGATTTGATGCTCAAGAAACATTTATGATTATTTTCAACGTTTGTGTGGATACTAACATATTTGTGTGGAAACATGATCTTTCTCTCTTGTGATTTCTATCAGAACCAGCATTAACTTCTTGAGCAGTTTGAGCTCCAGTAGCTCGTCTGTTTGATCGGACCACACGGGCCAGCCTTCGCTCCCCACGTGCATCAATGAGCCTGGGCCGCCCATGACCCTGTGGCCGGTTCTCCACTGTTCCTTCCTTGGAGCACTTTTGATAGATCCTGACCACTGCAGACCGGAACACCCCACAAGAGCTGCAGTTTTGGAGATGCTCTGACCCAGTCGTCTAGCCATCACAATCTGACCCTTGTCAAACTCTCTCAAATCCTTACGCTTGCCCATTTTTCCTGCTTCTAACGCATCAACTCTGAGGACAAAATGTTCACTTGCTGCCTGTCATAATGTTATGCCTGATTGGTGAACAGTCAAAAATTATTCAGACACCAGATATAATGTTTTACTAGTGTGTGCAGGACACTATAGTTCATTTCTGTAAGTGAGGATAGCAAAATAAAGTCAACTGTGACATATTATACCAAGAAAATCTTCATACAGTGACTTCCCAGTAAAATTGATACAAATTTGGGACCAAAATGATTCAGACACTTTGACCTGAGCATGTCTTGCTTCAGTGTTTTTTCTTTAATTGCTAATGTGACTTTTGACACCACAGACTGAACAAAATGAAGCATTGCTTGCTCATCGGTTGACATAAATTGGTATTTTCTAATTGTGTATTTAAATTGAACAGCTGATTGGTTGATTGTAATCCATTACATCCCTTTCTATCAAAGTTATCTGACATTATCAAGATGAATTTGTTCTGACACAGTTTAAGCGAATCAACTGTGATAATGTGAGAAAATGTTGAAGGTGTCGAATAAAGTATACAGTGCATCCGGAAAGTATTCACAGCACTTCACTTCACTTATGTTACAGCCTTATTCCAAAATGGATTAAATTCATTATTTTTTTCCTCAGTTCTACAAACAATACCCCATACTGAAAATGTGAAAGAAGTTTGTTTGACATTTTTGCAAATGTTTTAAAAATAAAAAAAATCACATGTACATAAGTATTCACAACCTTTGCCATGACACTCAACATTGAGCTCAGGTGCTCCTGTATACACTGATCATCCTTGAGATGTTTCTACAACTTAATTGGAGTCCACCTGTGGTAAATTCAGTTGATTAGACATGATTTGGAAAGGCACACACCTGTCTATATAAGGTCCCACAGTTAACATTGCATGTCAGAGCACAAACCAAGCCATGAAGTCCAAGGAATTGTCTGTAGACATCCGAGACAGGGTTGTATCGAGGCACAGATGTGGAGAAGGGTACAGAAACATTTCTGCAGCATTGAAGGTCCCAATGAGCACCGTGGCCTCCATCATCCATAAATGGAAGATGTTTGGAAACACCAGGACTCTTCCTAGAGCTGGCTGCCCAGGCCAAACTGAGGAATCGGGGGAGAAGGGCCTTAGACAGGGAGATGACCAAAAACCCGAAGGTCACTCTGACAGAGCTCCAGGATTTATCTGTGGAGGGAGGAGAACCTTCCAGAAGAACAACCATCTCTGCAGCTCTCCACTAATCAGGCCTGAATGGTAGAGTGGCCAGACGGAAGTCTCCTCAGTAAAAGGCCATCTGGAGTTTACCAAAAGGCACCTGAAGGACTCTCAGACCATGAGAAACAAAATTCTCTGGTCTGATGAAACAAAGATTGAACTCTTTGGCCTGAATGACAAGCATCATGTCTGGAGGAATATACCTACACTAATACCATACCTACAGTGAAGCATAGTGGTGGCAGCATCATGCTGTGGGGATATTGTTCAGTGACAGGAACTGGGAGACTAGTCAGGATTGAGGGAAAGAGGAATGCAGCAATGTACAGAGACATCCTTGATGAAAACCTGGACCTCAGACTTGGGCAAAGGTTCAACTTCCAATAGGACAACGACCCTAAGCACACAGCCAAGAGAACACAGGAGTAGCTACAGGACAACTCTGTGAATGTCCTTTAGTGGCCCAGCCAGAGCCTAGACTTGAACCCGATTAAACATCTCAGGAGAGATCTGAAAATGGCTGTGCACTGACGCTCCCCATCCAACCTGATGGAGCTTGAGAGGTCCTGCAAAGAAGAATGGGAGAAACTGCCCGAAAATCGGTGTGCCAAGCTTTATAGCATCATACTCAAAAAGACTTGAGGCTGTAATTGGCGCCAAAGGTGCATCAGTCTGAGCAAAGGCTGTGAATACTTATGTACTTATGTATTTTATTTGTAATAAATTTGCAAAGATTTAAAACAAACTTCATTCACATTGTCATTGTGGGGTATTATTTGTAGAATTAAGGAGAGTCTAATGTAGTTGGAGTGATTTTCCATAAACACACAAAACCAAAACCTATGGGATATTATATTGAAAATAATGTACTCCCCAAAAAAATGAGTATGGCTATTGGAGTAAGTATAATGTGTTTCATTATCTTGGTAATTTCTGGGCAGCAGCTCATTACAGGCTGCCTCATATCTTTCTTAAGAAAATACTAATCTATAAATAAGGGCTCTTGTTTCTTGCTTATCATCAGGTTGGCACAGATCCAGGTGCATAAAAGGACTCTGATATTTGTGTTAAATCCGGCTGTGTTTCATTATAAAGCTAGAGTCAGCCTGCGGTGTGAGAGTCAGTGCAATCAGGCCTAGAGAGGTTATTATATGACCCGAAAAGTCATTTCAAGGTCAAATCTTGCAAATGTTAAAGGGATGATTGCCCCCAAATTAAATAGTCATTATTTACTCACTCTCTAGTCATTTCAAACCTGTATTCTGTTTTTACTTTCCAGTTTCTACACAGTTAGAGTTCATAGCGACCATGTCTACCATGATTACATAATGCATGAAGTTGTGGATGCGCAGAGCAAGACAAGCATTTGTGATTAAAAAAGTCTAAATATTGTTTAGTTCTTTTTAGAAAATGACAGATGGTTTCACAAGATAAGACCCCTATTCCTCGGCTGGGATTGTGAAGAGCTCTATGAAGCTGCATTCAAAATGCAATTTGGACCTTCAACCTATTGTCCATCCTGAAATGTTTTCCTCAAAAAACCTTAATTTCTTTTCATCTGAAGAAAGAAAGACATGAACATCTTTGATGCTATGGGGGTGAGTAAATTTAAGTGAACTAATCCTTTAAAGGTCATGATTGTGAGTAAATAATGACACGTTGCTTTGAGTCTCCAACTATCTGCTTTAAAAAGAGTTTCCCCATTTTATTTGTTACTACAGAGAGAAGCGACTACATCTGTGAATCTCATTATGGAAGGTGGAACACCATCATGTGGGTTGTTGTGAAAGTTCAGTATCTTCCCTGCACTCCGAGCTCTTTCTCGGCGGCCTGCTCAATGGCTGCGTGGATAATGCGCACTTCTTCCTGGGACAGGGTCCTCTCCATGTGGCGATATTCGACGCGGTAACAGTGGCTCGTTCTCTTCATCCTAGGAGTATAAAAAAAGAGATAGTAGAGACAGATCATCTTAAATGTAAGTTCACCCCAAAACAAATCATTATTTGCTGTATTATTTTTCATAAAACAACAGATCACTGACCACGAAAAAGCATTTTATTCTAGCTTTATGCATTCTTTTTTTATGAACACTTGAAAGTGGGCAAGTTTCATAAAAAGTTAAATTGTAGCTTGACGTCATACTCAATTCTAGTCAGAATATGATTCTGATACTGTTCCATTGGGCTATGATTATGAGTCGTGTTTCAACTGAACCAGGAAAGACCTCAATTGGATAGACCTATAACAATCAGAGCAATGGAGCGACGCATGAGTTGTCAACAGAACTCAACTGCACACAAGCTGGAAGAAGTTGAAGAAGATGAGTGTAAACGAACTGTGTTGTAAAAAGAATTTAAGGATACACGGAGTACTAACCAACACAATCATCATTTGTGTGAGAAATAGTAAAGGTGAATGCATATACGAACAAGTTCTCTGTTTAGGATTAAAACTAATTTCAACCCAAACGCTCTTTGGTGATATAAATGCTTCCGTTACTTTTCCTGTTATCTGTCCCTCATCGTATAAAGCCCATCCTGACAATTTGGTTGGTCCAAACAGCTGCTGTTCGAGCATAGTAGCTCCACAACGGATCAAGTCCAGACTGAATTTCCGCACTCAAATGTTGTGTGCGGGGCTAAATTCGGTTGGCATCCAGGCTAGCAAAATTGAGCAAAAAGCAGAGAAAATCATTTTTTTTCAAACACTACATCTGGATCGGATTCTGAATGACATTTCATTCAGTAACATTAATCAGTTTTGATTTATATGCCATTTAATGTTGATGGTCGCGTTATTTTACATATGCATATGATTACATGGGCTATCACTTGTTTCTGCATCTTTTTTTTTTTTGATCAGGAGATTCTGTACTCTTTCAGAAGATGTGTATAAGCAGCCCCAACCGTACAACAGTGAAAGCATGGAAAGCCAGAAATTTCCTTCAATGGCGAGGAAAGAGTTAAAAATGTATACATTTATCATTTATCAAAATGTATAAGTCATACAATTGTTTTGCAATTATTTTGAGCCGTTATTTATAAAATGCACACCATGTGTCTTTAGTGACCCGGGACTTCATTCACTTCCCTCCTCACCTCATTCAATTTTAAAGTTAGACATCAACCTTCTTAGTATTCCTCAATCATTTCAGTATAAACAATATAACACAACAAAAGACCAAGCAAAACAAAAAAACACACACACATATATATAAGAGTGCCTGTTTTCCCATTCATTTTTTGTACAAATTGTATAGGGTCGCTAATGACCCGAGGTGTGTAACAGTTGTGACAAGCGTCCCGAGCCTTCATCAGCGTCGCCCTGGAAACCGATCAGCCACACCTGCACCCGCTCATCACGGGCTGAGCGGTCACACCTGTGGAGGATCAGGAGCCCGCTTCATAAGCGGTACAGACGTACAGAGAGGTGAGAGATGTCTCCACAAGACTCGACTAACCTTATCCTATGCTATTCGAGCTCTCCCGCGTATGCTTCGTCAAGCAGCGGGGATGCGGAACCCGGCGAACATCGACGAGCTGGCGGAGGCCATTGAGCTGGCGGAGGCCGCCCAACATCGGGAGGTTGGGGCGGCGCCACCTTTTCCCGAAGGGTGGTCCAGGAGCGGCGCGGAGGGCACCCGCGGCCAGTAGGCAGACCGGCGGTTCCGGCCCACAGGATGAACCCATGCCCACCGAAGAACCTCGTTCCCGGGGCGAGCTTGGCTGGCGGGCTGTGTGGTACACACCGACAGCGCGCCCGCGGCGGAAGTCACGATCAGCGGCCGGCCGTACCTCGCTCTCTTGGACTCTGGCAGCGCGGTCAGCCTGGTGAAGACCAGCGTCCTACCTCCGCGGGCTGAGGCGAAGGCGAGGCTGGCTGTCACCTGTGTACATGGCGACAAGAGGAAGTACCGGCCAGGCAGCGTCACCATTGCCGCCCGCTCGGATCCTGGCCGGTGGAAGTGGGGATCCTCAAGGAGCTGCCAGTGCCCGTACTCCTCGGGAGAGACTGGCCAGGGTTTGACCGCCTGCTCGCCGCTACCACCCAGCCCGCCAGCGTGGCGGGAACCGCCCACGACGGAGGGCGTCCAGGAGATCAGGCGGCGTCCGTGTTGCTGGCCTCGGACAGCCCTAGGGATGGTGAGTCAAACCCCCGTGATTCTAACCTGTTCTTTGATCTCTACCAGCAGGTCACGGGGGCTGGGGCCTTCGCCAAGGAGCAACACGAGGATGACGCCTGAAACACTGCTGGACCCAGGTGAGAGTGGTGGATGGGAAGGAGCTCCAGCCGGGACCCCACCCCACTCCACACTTTATGATACAGAATGGTCTGCTCTACTGTGTTGCCCAGCGGAGGGGGGAGGAAAAGCGATTGCTGGTCGTGCCCCGCTCAAAGACGGAGGCCCTGTTAGAGATAGCCCACACGCATCCCATGGCAGGCCACCTGGGGGCCCAGAACACCATTCAGCGCCTCCGGGATCGGTTCCACTGGCCAGGCCTGGAGGCCGTCAAGCGGTTTTGCCAGTCCTGCCCGACCTGTCAACGGACGCCGCCCGGCTTCCTCCCCCCAGCCCGCTGATTCCCCTGCCCATCATCGAGGTGCCCTTCGAGCGGATAGGAATGGATCTGGTAGGGCCGCTACCGAAGTCCGCCCGGGGCCATGAGCACATCCTGGTCATCGTGGATTATGCCACCCGCTACCCAGAAGCCGTCCCCCTCCGTAAGGCCACTGCGAAAGCCATCGCCCAGGAACTTTTCCTGCTGGGTAGCCGGGTGGGTCTCCCCGCCCAGATACTGACTGACCAGGGCACCCCGTTCATGTCCAGGGTGATGGCCGAAATGTGCAAGCTCCTGAAGGTCCAACAAATCCGCACGACCGTCTACCATCCCCAGACCGACGGCCTAGTCTAGCGGTTCAACCAAACGCTCAAGAGGATGCTGCGCCGAGTGGCGGCCGAGGACCCCCGCGGCTGGGATCTGATGCTGCCTTACGTGCTCTTCGATCCGAGAGGTACCCCAGGCGCCCACTGCTACCCGTTCGAGCTCCTCTTCGGCCCGAGAGGCCTGGGAACAGCAGCCGGCCGCCCACCGAACCACCGTCGAGCACGTAAGGCAGATGCGAGAGCGGATCGACCGGGTAATGCCCATCGTCCGGGAACACCTCACCCAAGCACAGCAAGCCCAACAGCGACACTACAACAGGGCGGCCCAACCGCGGGAGTTCCGGAGAGGAGACCACGTCCTCGTCCTGGTTCCCACGGCCGCCTGTAAATTCTTAGCCACGTGGCAGGGCCCGTTTACCGTCACAGAGAAGGTCGGCCCGGTCACCTACCGCGTGCGCCAGCCGGGGAGAAGGAAGGAGGACCAGCTGTATCACGTGAACCTCCTGAAGCGCTGGGTGGGGACGGGACCCTAACTCTCCGCGCTCGCGCTGGCCCTCCCGTGGTGGTCGACATGGACCCTCAGCTCGCCGCCACCCAGAAGGCCGAGCTGCAGCACCTGGTCAGTCAGTTTTCTGCGGTGTTCTCGCCCGTCCCGGGCGGACTCGAGTTCTGGAGCACGACGTCCGCACCCCACCGGGGGTCGTCGTTATAGGACGGCAACGGCCCTACCGGGTTCCGGAGGCTCGGCGACACGCCATCGAGGACGAGGTGCAGGAGATGTTGAAGTTGGGGGTCATCGAACCATCCCGCAGCCCGTGGGCCAGCCCCATCGCCATGGTCCCCAAGCCTGACGGCACCTTCCGTTTCTGCAACGACTTCCGCCGGCTAAATGAGGTCTCCGAGTTCGACGGCTACCCCATGCCCCGAGTAGACGAGCTCCTAGATCGTCTGGGGAGGGCCCGGTACATCTCCACCCTCGACCTGACCAAGGGGTACTGGCAAGTCCCGCTGACCGAGAACGCCAAGCCCAAGACCGCCTTCTCCACCCCTAGTGGCCACTGGCAGTACCGGTCCTTCCTTCGCCTGCACGGGCCCCAGCCACGCCCAACGGCTCATGGACATCCTCCTCCGGCCGCATCAGGCGTATGCGGCGCGTATTTGACGGCGTCGCCATCCACTCGGAGACCTGGGAGGACCATCTGGACCGGTTGCGGAAGGTGCTGTTGGAGCTCCGCCGGGCTGGCCTGACCGCCAACCCCCGGAAATGCCACCTGGCCTCGCGAAAGCGAAGTACCTGGGCTACCAGGTGGGTCGCGGCCTGATCCGGCCCCAGGAGAAGAAGGTGACGGCAATCCGCTCCGCGCCGCGGCCCACCTCCAAGACGCAGGTACGGGCCTTTTTGGGGTTGGCGGGGTATTACCGGTGCTTCATCCCTAACTTCTCCTCCTTAGCGTCTCCCCTGACAGACCTGACCAGGAAGGGGCAACCGGAGATAGTCCCGTGGAGCACCGATGCGGAGACGGCATTCCAGCAGATCAAGACGGCCCTCACGGCGGAGCCCGTGCTCGCGCTCGGATTTCAACTGCCCCTTCCTGTTGCAGACGGACGCATCCGACACCGGGTTGGGAGCCGTCTTGTCCCAGGTCATAGACGGCGAGGAACACCCGGTGATCTACATCAGCCGGAAGCTGACCCCCGCCGAACAACGGTACGCGACCGTCGAGAAGGAGGCGTTGGCCGTCAAGTGGGCAGTCCTGGAGCTCCGGTATTACCTCCTCGGACGGCACTTCACCCTGATGACCGATCACGCTCCCCTACAGTGGATGGCCCGGGCGAAGGATACGAACGCCAGAGTGACTCGGTGGTTCCTCGCGCTCCAGGACTTCCACTTCACTGTGCAACACCGGGCAGGGACGGCCAACGCCAACGCCGACGGTCTTTCCCGGATATGGGCAGCTTTCGCAGGTCTGTCAGGGCCCACTCCCCACTCCCCACCCACCCCCAATTTCCCCACTTCTCCACAGGAACAGGACGACGCCTAGGGGGGGGGAGTGTGACAAGCGTCCCGAGCCTTCATCAGCGTCGCCCTGGAAACCGATCAGCCACACCTGCACCCGCTCATCACGGGCTGAGCGGTCACACCTGTGGAGGATCAGGAGCCCGCTTCATAAGCGGGACAGACGTACAGAGAGGTGAGAGATGTCTCCACAAGACTCGGCTAACCTTATCCTATGCTATTCCCCACAGAGAGCAGCGTGTGACCGCCAGCCCCTTCACCACTGGAGAGCACGGACCCACTCTGCACCACTGCGCACTAGGTCAAAAGGAGAGACGCCGAGCACCGAGCACCCACCGCCTGCCTTACACCACGATTGCTATTTCACCACGCCTGTAAATAAAATCCACCCCTCGGGGAACTCACCTGCACTCCAGTGTCGTGTCCTTCTTCACCCCGTCACACAGTGTAAGTATGTTTTTTTTCAAGGTGGCAATGTCAGATACACAATGATGACGTGACATTTCACTCATAGTCACTGCAGGCATAAAACAAAAGAATAGGAAGAATCACTAGCAAAACCGGAAATGGCTCAGCGATTTACTGCAGAGCAAGTACTGAACGCAATCAAATACTAGTGTCACCGATGGTGGATTTGGTGAAGAAGCTGTCAGTGATATAAATATTGATTTTGAAGATGTTGAAAATGATGAATATGTTTGAGATGGCGAATATGAGGCAGATGCTGAATGTACTGAAATGAGCTCTGACGATGACAGTGATGATGGTATAAAACATCTGCTCAAACTGAACCCTTCCAAGCTCCAAAAGGGAACGAAATATGCTTTATTTAATTCTGCTTTAATTGTTACTCTTATATCAGGAAAGTTTTATATTATCGCAACAGATAGAGATCTATCTGTGTTAGATATAGATCCGGGTCACTAAAGACCTGAATATGTAATAATGATTGGCGAAACATTCATGCATTTAAGGGTTAACTCATCATTATCTTCCCCTTCAGTGAGCTGTTCAACACTAAAACCAGATCTTTGAGTCAATAAATTATGACCTTGAGAACCAGACCAGTCTGATTCACAAATCAGTTTTGTGAACTGTATCAACCATTCAAAACATGAGTCAGCATTCACTCGTTTGGTTCTAGAGTTGATCTCAGTAATCTGGTCGCAGCAGTTCAAAGGAGGGGGAGATTATCAATGAAAAATGACTTCAATTTCAGCCGGTTTCTCATGCCAGATGCACACCATGGTCATTAGAAAAATGTGCCTGTGGAGACATTTCAGCAACATGATAATACTTAGCTTTTTGCATGATTCATGTCACTTTTGCATGTCACTTTTGAAAACAAATGAATATCCGGTGAGTCGCTAAAAGGGCGGCTTCAGTTCTAAATGAAACAGATGAATGTGAATGGGCCAATGTTTTATCATGTTGTTTTTTGTACATCTCATGGCACTTTGGAAAAGAAATGTCCAGGGCGAGGCGCTAAAGGGTTAATGCTTTCTATTACGTTAGAAAATAATGCACCACCCACACTAAACCTGACCGCTAGTGATAACAAAACACATTTACTGAGGCAACCGTGTCATTTCAGCGGCTTCTACAAGCCTTTGAGCTCTTTTATCATGACACTTGTTTCGCAGGACTCTCCATATCGCAATGCAGTGTCAGGTGAGCTACCAAGCATGTTTACTATGTCAGAAAAGCTCTACATATAGAGTTTGTTATGTGATGAAAAAGTCTAAATGTATTAGTTTACAAACCAAGCACTATGATAAAAGTGTTTTGAGGTCATTACATAATATTGTGCAAGGAACCACATGAAAATAAGTGTTTATTAATAAAAAATTCTGGCACTGTATTCATTAATGTGTGGAATAAGTTGTTGGTTGTGGCAAGCAGGGCAGGGTCGAGAGCCGTGAGAGCGGTGCGAGGCCGGTGGCATCACCTGCACGGCGCACCGGTCTCGAGTGTCTCACGGAGGCTCCGGATTGATAAAAGGAGGAGTGATGATAGGGAAGGACTGATTTAGTTGTTTAATTGATTAAGGTTGTCCTAACCAACCCCTAGCCCTAAAACGGTGTCCTAACTAGATGCAATGTGATAAGATTTCAGTGTCCAATTTGTCTGTCCACACCAGATGCGACATGACTACGATGCGACAAAATCAATCAAAAACTACAGCCAATCAGAGCAGCGTGTGGGCGGGCTCTCGTGGCAAGTGTACGGCACCAGATATTTATCTCAATTTATCGCAAGGAAATGGATAAGTACATAATCAAATTCACAAATATTACACCATTTAAACATTGCTAAAAATACATACTGAGTAACTAAAACAATCTTTGTCATAGAATATACATGTTCGTTCACAGTTTGAACGTTCTTGTTTCCATTTGTTTAATTTCAAGATCTGAGGTGAATTATCCATTGTTGCTTTTAGTACAACTATGTTACAAAGCGCTAAATGATATTCAAAGTCACATTACACGCTTTTAACATTAAATAAAGCACATAAACATTACTTGAGATTATCACTGCCATGTTTGTGTTGTTGTTGTTCCAGCTGCAACGTTGCAGAAATAGAAATCGTTTCTAAAATAGAATCATCGCGTGTCACCGTCGCGGCACGGTTAGGACAAAAACTCGAATTAACTTGGAAAATATGCTTTTGATTGCGTTTAGTTAGGACACGGTGTAAACCTACCCATTGGTAACCCTGTTGAAATATTTAAAGTCATTTAAAATGCTGTTTTGTTAAAAATAAGGTAGAAAAAGTTTGAATCAGGCATCGCGGAGGAGTTCTCCCGGCTGGTTGAGGCCCGAGCGGCAGTGCGATATGGGAACTTTCGTTTATTACTTTTGCTTTGTGTTTGTTAATTTCATATGATCAAAGTGTCATGAAACATCCACCGGTTCCCGCCTCCTCCTCCCCTGAAGTAATAAACCTTGTGTTTCACTGCCTCTAGTGTTCATCTAAGCTGGTAAAACGTGCCAACATTTTTACAAAACTCCAAAAACTTACATACAATTCACAATTTTGAGTTTTTTTTCTAATGAGCCTGTGTTGGTAAGTTATCATGTGGCTCCAGAAGATTTTAGCCACATTTCCACCGTCGGGCCAAACTGTTCTTGTCACTTAACTGTTCCATGCCGATCCGGCCGAGCCGGTATGTATATGGTTTAGTTTTCCACTGTGCTGCTGATAATGGAGCTCTTTGCAAAGTAATGCAAATGCATCAGTCGTTGCCTTGGTATTTCATATTTCTTTTAATTTTGTTATATACTTCGCTCAAATAGCATACTGGGCCAGCTACAGTGAAACTGGTAGCCAGGTGACTGACAAAAAGACCAATCCTAAGGGTGATGTCAGTATACGCATTCTACCGAGAACGATTTGTAATCGTGGCGTGCCAAACCAAGCTCAAGGGGAAATATAACCATCACCGTTACGTGCCATTCTTAGAACTACTCGACTCTGGTGGAAATGCGGCTTTTGAATATTATGCACAAGGTGCATGGATTACTTTTATTGGTTATTTTTGGAGATTAACAGTTTGGAAAAGAGCAGTGAGAAGATTCTTCAAAATATCATCTTATGTGTCCCACAGGAGAAAGTAAGTCATACGGGTTTGGAACGACACAATGATGAGTAAATGATGACAGAATGCTGTTTTTGGCTGAACTATGCCATTAATGTTCGTTTAGTTGTTATAGTGCAGTTATTTCTGCACAAATAAGTTATACAACAGTGTATGTGAGGTCAAGATAGATACATAATCAAACTTGTTCAGGGATCTGCCAGTCAACAAACGCTCGCTCTCACACACATGCAGTATAAACCTTGTCTCGGGGGAGCCGCTGGATTAACAAAGAACAAGAAACTACAAAGTTTTCACTTACACAGCGCTCTCCAGGGAGAAGACCAAAGTCAAGCATGATTCCTTTTTTATTGTGCATGCTGTATGTAAGCAAGACTGCAGAAAACTGAGGGAAAAAGCCAAGGGTTTGGACTCTTTATAAAGCGATGAAGTGAAACAAAATGGCAGACAGGAACTGCAGTAAAGCAGCTGCTGGGATTCCAGTGCAAATCAACAGGGAGTTGCGAGAATACATCGGATTCACTTTGCCGATATTGGATTTGCAGTCAGTGGGCCTGGTGCCCATTGGGATGCAAACTGGCATAATAATGCATCAGAGAAGCACCCTTAGAGTCAAACAGATCCAAAAAGGACTAAAGTTTTTGACTAAAGTTGCAAGCTACGCTTCTTACAGTTCCAGCTCTCACAATCCGAGATGGTAGAAATTACGCAAACGATCAGCATACAATTTACATTGTGTCTATGCATAGGCAATAACTTTTGGATGTTTGTTTTGACTCTAAAATGTATATTATTAATGTATTAGCAGCATCTAAACGGTTTTAAAAATGTACAAATACTCTTACGTTTGTAAAATATTGAATTCATAGAAATAATGATTTTACTGTACTCATTAAAAATATCATATTTCATGCATTTACCTCAGTTGAAATTATAACGGATGGTTACACTTTATTTCGATGGTCCACTTAAGACATTCTACTACTAATAAGAAACTTTACATGTCAACTATAAGTATCATTAGAGTATTAGTAGAAGGTGGTAGATGGTTAGGGTTAGTAGTTAGTTGAGATGTAGTTGCAAAGGTACTTATAGATAATAGACTGTCTAAAGACCATCGAAAGTGTAACCGATTCATTTCTGTGTGATTTCTGGTGCCGTATTCAACTAGTTATTACCTTAGCTTCAAGTGTTCAAATGTTTTAATCATTACTTAATCAATAAATTAATAAAATATCCATACAAATGTCTACATAATAGTATATTGTAACTGGAAATTATGTCCACTGTACATTAAATGCCTATTATGTTTTTTTTTTGGTGCTGTGATTAATCACATCCAAAATAAAAGTTTGTGTTTACATAATATATGTGTGTGTACTGTGTATGATTATGTATATTTGAATACTCCCACATACATGTGTATATTTAAAATGTCATGTATATACTGTGTCTTAATATATATATATATAAATTTTCTTAATATATGCATGCGTGTGTATTTATATATACAGTACATAATTATACACAGTACACACACATATATTATTTAAACACAAACTTTTATTTTGGATTAATCCTGATTAATCGTTTGACAGCAGTTTTTTCCAAACATTTAAATACTTATACGTTTTAGATGCTGTCAATACATCCATATTGCAGTATCAGTATCAATACTGCCTCGCTCAATAAAACAGCATCCTCACAGTGAAAAAGCTAAAAATAGCCTCCAGATGAGTGTGATCCCTGGGGAAGCTCATCCGTAACTGATTGACACATAAGGAATGATCATACCTGGTGATGTGTGAGGAGAGATTATTAATCAAACCATAGTTAGCGTGAACAAAGACAGAGGTAAAGGGGAAGCAATTAACGTAAACCGACTGAAGAAAGGCTGATATAAATAGACAGCTGTAAAAAGACAGCTATGAATATATCTGTGAAACGTGACGGCTTTCTACCCACACATGCTGTGGAGAGCGATTCTGTGAACTTGTGGAACCGTCGGCTGGCGCGCAGACGCTGTCTAACAGCCAGAGATCTACTGCGAGAGATCCACAAACAGAGCCTGACAATTTTTAGGCTATCACCGGCTGCCACTGGGACATGTTCCCTTTCACGCATCCCAAACAGCCAAAGCAGATAATTGGATAAAGTGATTTTCATCCAGAACTAAAGGTTTTATTTTTTCTTCTTCTTTTACAAAAACATTCCCTTTTTTATCTCTCACATCAGCATTATAGAAAGAAATGCTATTGTGGGAAGCTGCTCCAAGCTAGGAGTTAAATTGAAGTCAATAAAAAAAGTTAACAATACAACACTAAAAAAACGAACTATATTGGCCTATGTAGTTATTATTAACTAAATCTATACAAAAAAAAGTTGTTTAATAAAATAAAGCTGATCAGCTGTGCTTGGAGTCAATTGTTTTATAACGCAATGAAACATGACTAACTGGCACCACAACTTTTGGAAATCATGAACACATGCAAAAACAAGAGAGAACAAACAAGATATTAATAAATGATCATTAGAGTCAATGTATGTTTTTTTGTGTGAGTGTTTCTATGCACTTTTTTGCATAGCAAATTCAAACCTGTAGATGTAGTTTGACTTTTTTTTTTGCCAAATAATTTTTTTAGATAAAAACTTAAAAACAAGTTGAATTTTTTCCTGTTATATTTAAAATATAAAAAAATGTATACAATATTTTCCTCATATTGGATTGTTTAATTTAATATATATATATATATATATATATATATATATATATATATATATATATATATATATATATATATATATATATATATATATATACAGTATTGTTAAAAATAATAGCAGTACAATGTGACTAACCAGAATAATCAAGGTTTTTAGTATATTTTTTTATTGCTACGTGGCAGACAAGTTACCAGTAGGTTCAGTAGATTCTCAGAAAACAAATGAGACACAGCATTCATGATATGCACGCTCTTAAGGCTGTGCAATTGGGCAATTAGTTGAATTAGTTGAAAGGGGTGTGTTCAAAAAAATAGCAGTGTGGCATTCAATCAATTTTGTGAAGAAACAGGTGTGAATCAGGTGGCCCCTATTTAAGGATAAAGCCAACACTTGTTGAACATGCATTTGAAAGCTGAGGAAAATGGGTCGTTCAAGACATTGTTCAGAAGAACAGCGTTTTGATTAAAAGTTGATTGGAGAGGGAAAACCTATAAAGAGGTGCAAAAAATGATAGGCTGTTCAGCTAAAATGATCTCCAATGCCTTAAAATGGAGAGCAAAACCAGAGAGACGTGGAAGAAAACGGAAGACAACCATCAAAATGGATAGAAGAATAACCAGAATGGCAAAGGCTCAGCCAATGATCACCTCCAGGATGATCAAAGACAGTCTGGAGTTACCTGTAAGTACTGTGACAGTTAGAAGACGTCTGTGTGAAGCTAATCTATTTTCAAGAATCCTCTGTTAAAAAAAGGCATGTGCAGAAGAGGTTACAATTTGTCAAAGAACACATCAACTGGCCTAAAGAGAAATGGAGGAACATTTTGTGGACTGATGAGAGTAAAATTGTTCTTTTTGGGTCCAAGGGCCACAGGCAGTTTGTGAGACGACCCCCAAACTCTGAATTCAAGTCACAGTACACAGTGAATACAGTGAAGCATGGAGGTGCAAGCATCATGATATGGGCATGTTTCTCCTACTATGGTGTTGGGCCTATTTATCGCATACCAGGGATCATGGATCAGTTTGCATATGTTAAAATACTTGAAGAGGACATGCCCTTAAAATGGTTGTTTCAACAAGACAATGACCCAAAACACACTAGTAAACGGGCAAAGTCTTGGTTCCAAACCAACAAAATTAATGTTATGGAGTGGCCAGCCCAATCTCCAGACCTTAATCCAATTGAGAACTTGTGGGGTGATATCAATGCTGTTTCTGAAGCAAAACCAAGAAATGTGAATGAATTGTGGAATGTTGTTAAAGAATCATGGAGTGGAATAACAGCTGAGAGGTGCCACAAGTTGGTTGACTCCATGCCACACAGATGTCAAGCAGTTTTAAAAAACTGTGGTCATACAACTAAATATTAGTTTAGTGATTCACAGGATTGCTAAATCCCAGAAAAAAAAAATGTTTGTACAAAATAGTTTTGAGTTTGTACAGTCAAACACTGCTATTTTTCTGAACACACCCCTTTCAACTAATACCCCAATTGCACAGCCTTAAGAGCGTGCATATCATGAATGCTGGGTCTTGTTTGTTTTCTGAGATCTACTGAACCTACTGGTGACTTGTTTGCCACGTAGCAATAAAAAATATACTAAAAACCTTGATTATTCTGGTTAGTCACATATATATATTATTCATATTTTAATAAAATAAATATATTATACATATTTTACATTTATTATAAATAAAAATGACAAAAGTACAAAACTATTAAAGCTTAAAAATACAAAATATTTTCCTCATATTTGATATATATACACACATATCAGGCATAACATTATGACAATATTAGGCAGCAAGTGAATTTTGTCCTCAGAGTTGATGTGTTAGAAGCAGGAAAAATGGGCAAGCGTAAGGATTTGAGTGAGTTTGACAAGGGACAAATTGTGATGGCTAGACGACTGGGTCAGAGCATCTCCAAAACTGCAGCTCTTGTGAGGTGTTCCTGGTCTGCAGTGGTCAGGATCTATCAAAAGTGCTCCAAGGAAGGAACAGTGGAGAACCGGCCACAGGGTCATGGGCGGCCCAGGCTCATTGATGCACGTGGGGAGCGAAGGCTGGCCCGTGTGGTCCGATCAAACAGACGAGCTACTGGAGCTCAAACTGCTCAAGAAGTTAATGCTGGTTCTGATAGAAAGGTGTCAGAATACACAGTGCATCGCAGTTTGTTGTGTATGGGGCGGCATAGCCGCTGACCAGTCAGGGTGCACATGCTGACCCCTGACCCCGCAGAAAGCACCAACAGTGGCACGTGAGCATCAGAACTGGACCACGGAGCAATGGAAGAAGGTGGCCTGGTCTGATGAACCACATTTTCTTACATCACGTGGATAGCCGGCTGCGTGTGCATGGCTTACCTGGGGAACACATGGCCCCAGGATGCACTATGGGAAGAAGGCGAGCCGGCGGAGGCAGTGTGATGCTTTGGGCAATGTTCTGCTGGGAAACCTTGGGTCCTGCCATCCATGTGGATGTTACTTTGACACGTTCCACCTACCTAAGCATTGTTGCAGACCATGCACAGCCTTTGCATAACGAGTTTGAGGTGTTGAACCTCCAAATTACCCAGATCTCAATCCAATCGAGCATCTGTGGGATGTGCTGAACAAACAAGTCCAATCCATGGAGGCCCCACCTCGCAACTTACAGGACTTAAAGGATCTGCTGCTAACATCTTGTTGCCAGATCCCACAGCACACCTTCAGGGGTCTAGTGGAGTCCATGCCTCGACGGGTCAGGGCTGTTTTGGTAGCAAAAGGGGGACCAACACAATATTGGAGGAGGACAAATGTTATGCCTGATTGTATAATTATATATATATATATATATATATAAAAAAAGACAAAATAACAA